>CM031235.1:403452366-403497366 GCA_018340775.1 Taxus wallichiana var. yunnanensis
AAAATACATTCCTTGTTTTCTTAATTTAAAATCTGATGTACTTACTCTGGACTAAAGCAGCTGATTTCTTGCAAAATATATCCATGAAAATCATGAAGAATACTATCAACGAAAACCATATATAAATCCATTTTTTTAAAAATTCAAGCATGTTGCATTTACTAGGTTTCTTTTTATCTTTTTAATAACATTTAACACAAATCATCGTGAAGTAAATCAATATTAACATTTAAAAATAGAAATAATTTATATTGAAATCTAATTGTCAAATATGTAATTATCTCAAAAGATGACAAATAAAAAAATTCACATGACTAAAAGTTTTGAGGTTCAAGTGACGTCAAAAACCCTAAAATAGGGCACAAACCATTAAATTCTAGAAGATTATATCCACCATCATAATACCTCTCTGTTCCTTATTAGCTGTGTAAAATAATTTTATGGACATCATGTTTCCATTCTCCAGAAGTCCACATGTTAACCATAGAAAATGGAGCTAGTCTTTGTGTGTGGGAAAATGACATCTCTGAAAAAATGATAGATCTAAATATGACGATTTATAGCCATTCGATGGATGGATTTACAACCCCGGGATGGATTTAGTCTTTGTGTGAAGAATAGAAAATGGAGCTAGTCTTTGTGTGTGGGGAAATGACATCTTTGAAAAAATGATAGATCTAAATATGACGATTTATAGCCATTCGATGGATGGATTTACAACCCTGGGATGTATTTAGGTTGATACGACTGTGTCAAAGTCAACTCCTTACATTGCCTGTAAGTATGACTTGAAAAATTCCTTCGGCGTGATAAAAATTAAAATAAAATAACATAACTATTACCCATTTCATTTTCCTTGCCCATATGTCTCCAATCTTGATGTCATTAATACTTGGAAAGAAAACTGCAATTAATTAAAAACTCACTCCTTAATCCAAAATATAAAATAATAATAGTAATAAAAAATCATGATTTAAGTCATTAAATAAATAAGAATTAAAGATCTTGATTTATATGATGGAGTTGGATGATTGTCTGAGATGAATGGCTAGAGAAGTGTTCACTACCCTTTTCAGACCATTTCATGATCCTACAGGTTGAGTGGCATGAGTTCGTTAGATGTTGGTTGTTCATCTATAATGAATAGGTTGGAAATTTATTTGAGTGAGAGTTAATGTTTTATATGTCATGGAATTGTTAAAGGTTGTGAGGCCCTTTCAAAACTCTTATCCATGTACCCATATAAAAATAGAATTAAATATATAATCATGTCCTTATTGAAGGCCTTAAGGTTAAAAATTATGCTTTCTCAGTCACACATAAAAAAATTGATGATATAAAATAAAATAAAATAGATATAACATTCACCCCACCGACACATTTCCCACCTTTTCCACATCATATATGACCTCTTTGATAAGGGTGACATCATTATTCATATTTCATCTCCTCCTACACCTCCTTCCGATAGCAAATCCATTACCTCTATAGGTTGTATGTTCCCAACCTTATAGAGTGATAGCCTCCTTTATTTACCAATTACTTCCTTTTTCCCTCTTGCTAATTCCCTCATCACTCCCATTTATCCTCTCCACTTTCCATAAATCCCATATTTTGAATCTTTCCCCACCCCTAGCCTACATCCTCATTTTCATTTTGTTTATCATACTCCTTAGAGTCATTATCTTTCTTATCATCTCTTACAATATCATACTCATCTTGTATACCCCATCTTGATGCAATTGTATGAGCTCTATATAATACCCTTCATCACTTGTGTTGATTGTGTAGTGACTCTTAGTCCTTCCTCCACTCATCAAATCTACTTTGTGATCTTCACCATGCCTAGAGATGCTCATTAATTCACCCCATATGTATCCATCTTTCAAGCATATCTTCCTACTCCCATCACAGCAGTTCATTTAAAAACCTTTAAATTTCTTCATCCTATCGCATCATCATCATCTCCATTTCCACTTTATCACTCCTCTACCTGATCACTTACTTTTCCTAATCATGTTTTCTCATCATTGTCACACATTATTTATACATCTCCACACCTTGACGGCTTAATAAATCTTAACCATGTCACACCTTCCATATTAGAAGGATTATCTTCAACCCCTAATTATTTTACTGGCCAAGGAGTCCATTCCTCCCCTTATAATCCTACATTATCGATATTATTCTCATATACACTCATATTCATTTACCACAAGTTTCTTATAATTATTCTCACACATCTTCCTTGCAAGTGACCTATAGTAATTGTTTCACATTATTCAAACTTACTTTCAACTCCTCATCCACCTTCCATAAATTTCTACTAGCCTCCTCATATTATACATATTTTTCCTAGTACCACACCATTTTGACACATCAACACATATTTGCTCTCCAAACCTCATCCACACAATGTCATCCCTAACATAATGATTTACTTCATTTTGTTTCCTATGAAGGATATGTTCTCAATTATTCATTTTATGGATAGTGTTAGACCTCGACTTCTTTTGAAATCTATCCTAATATATCTTTATCTAGCCTTGACACCATATGTCTCAATCACTCTAATGTGTTCTAGTTATTATTTAATGTTGTTGGTCTAGTATTAACCAAAATCATCACACACTATCCATTTATCTACATCATTCTTGGAATTTTCTATACCTCATGTCTCTCCTTAGTCACATCCCTAAAATCACAAGATAATTTCAAGTACATACCTTCCTCGCTGAATATATCCATCTCCTATTAATCATCCTTATATTAGAAATATGTCATCATTCTCTACACATTTTTCTCTATCATCCTTGACATACTGAAATAGAAAATATCCAAACACATCTAAAATTGTTTAACATATAAAAATATATGTATCTCAAAAAAATACACCACCAACACCTCCACACGGATGTTTTTCCCTTACTTCCACTAAATTAATTTATATTTAATCAAAACTATTCAATTTTCTACTATGGGATTCATTTACAATTCATTCACATTCTGCATAATGGTTTTATTCAAAACTTTATGGTGAAGTCTTGATGATCTTATCTACATGTATTCTCGAGTCAATTGTTTATACTTGAATAGTTTGAAATTAGTCACTCATTATCGGGTAAATTAAGGTCTATCCTCTTAGAGATCAAAGGATATATATATATATATATATATATATATATATATATATATATTGATAAACATGTCATTATTAAATATGATATGAAGAATCATGGATTTGAAACCAACCATGAAGGATCCTTATGATTAACTATGGCAAACTTATTAATTATCATTCCTAAACTATTAGCAATAAAATTCAATGTTTATAACATACTTCCTAAAGATCTTCGATACATGACTTTTGATTTATCTCATTTAAATTATAAATATGTCTAAAGTTTATATATGATACAGTCATATAATATTTATAATTTAAATGAGATAAATCAAAAGTCATGTATCCAAGATCTTCTAGGAAGTATGTTATAAACATTGAATTTTATTGCTAATAGTTTAGGAATGATAATTAATAAGTCTGCCATAGTTACTGCAAGGATCCTTCATGGTTGGTTTCCAAATCCATGATTCTTCATATCATATTTAATAACGACATGTTTATCAATACCTAGATTTGTAAGAAAATAATCACCAATAATTTTTTATCGTGATTCATTGTTAGGAAAAGTTTTGATCTTTATATTTGTTTTACTAAATTGAAAATTCAAGGGATGATGTTTATCAAGGATATACAAAGTAAATAATTTTCTCACAATGAATCATTGATATGACAATATATGAAATGTGTGAAGGGTTGATCTTACAATGTATCGTGGCATTTATAATGAATTGTATCAAATATATTTTTGGTAATTAAGTTAGTAATCAAATCTAGGAATAAGTGGGTTGTAATTGAGTTATGAAATAATAGTCTTGTGTTTCTTCTAGTTGAAGCCTATAATATTTGGGGATATTTTTGTTCACCATACCATTAGGTTGGGAAATAGTAGAAGGTGTATTTATTTCTATTTTCTCTCTATCCTTTTAATTATATGATCCGCCTCATTGATATTCTTCGAGTAGTGGCAAAATATATATATCGCTAAAAATCATTATAAGTTTGAATAAACAAACATCGAGTATGGTCTTAAATTTTTCATTAAATAAATATACTATATAATAATATATAATAAAACTTTTATAGATAAAAAAGAAAAGAGAATAATATATTACATAACGATATATGTAAGAAAATATCAGTAATAATAAAAAGTATATGTTGCAAAATATGTTCTCATAGAGTACATATAAAGAACATTATTCTCTCTTCTCGTAGTGATATATTATGTAAATAATAATACATAACAAATGGAACTACTAAGGCTACCAAAGATATGTATATAAGTAAAAATATAAATAATAATAAATTAAAGACGGATAAATTAAAAGAAATCTATATACACATGGGTAAGTGCAACAAGTTGGTGGATAATTAAGTGGACATAAAAACCCAAAATTTAGGTACCGCACTCACGCAATTATTTTTATAGGTTCGGTGATTTATGAACCTAAAACCATGATCATGGTTTCAAACCATGATCATTGTCCTCTCGAGACAAAAAAAAAAAACAAACCCACGACTCCTCATCTTTTTGATCAAATTTTGCATTTTAATACCACTAAAAATTGCTCTTTTTTTGTGATTTTCATGGGTTTTTCAATTTTTGTTTATGTATACATGGATTTTTTTTTTGTTTTTGTATCAATTTTTTGGTTTTGCTCGAGCTTGCTCGACAAGCTCATAATCCTACAAACCATCAAAATATTCCTCAAAACCCTCCAAACAATCCTCAAAACCCTCCAAACATTCCTCAAAACCCTCCTCCAAACATAGATCCGCCTCTCTGTGGCTCCTTTGTCCCCACGAACCAGCAGAACACAAGTTGATATCATTGGAAGAATCGACAAAATAAAATTGTCATTGAGAACCTTATTCAGACTATAAGACAAAATCATGCCACAAATCCATCCCACATGACTTTAGCCAACACATTGCAAACATTGATTGGTGAAGTTGACTCGCAACCAACCAAATAGATAGATGGAATACCTTTAGAGGTGATTGTAGGTGGTGGTATGCAGATAAATTATCCCATGCGGCCGTAAAAGACAATTTTTTTGGAAAAGACCACATTTGTGCATTATTTACTGACCCAAGAACCAATGCCCCCCCACAACTACTTGCAAATGGTTCCCAATCCATTGGTGCCATGATGACCGAATCAAGAACAATTTTTGGGACCGATGGTGGATGGTTTTTTATTATCCACCATGCAACAACAATGAGGTTCCTCTCTATTTTTTGAAGAAATTATATTGTGAGTTTGTGCTTAATGAGGTCCCAAATTATTTTGACTTTTCTGATTTTTATGGGTGAGGAGGTGGCTCTACACAGAGTAGACCTGGTGCACGTGTAGGTCAACCAAGGATCCCCATGCCCCAAAACCCCCCACTACCTTAGTTATCCCTCCTACAAGTGAAGGAGGTTGTGGAGATTGACACACTACATGCATTGAGGGAGCTCACTGACACTCTGACCCAACATAGTGAGCTAGATTGCATCTGGTGATGTTGGTGGAGGTGCCAGTTCTAGCACACCACACCACTGTGGATCATGTGGTGCCATATGCACTGTGGGCGAGACATCATTTGCTGGATCACATGATTTCTTTTCTCTAGATGAGATGATGGTGGATGTTTTTGGAACTAGTGCAAAGGATCTTGGTCTTTCACAGGTAAATGTCAAATAAATATTTAATATATATATATATATATATATATATATATATATATATAATAGTTTAATTCATGTTTGAGATTTTAATATATATGTATTTGATTGTACGTCATGTACATACATGTAAAAACTAATTTTTTATTTTATTTTAAATAGCAAGAGCCGGTGAAGGAAACATCCGGCGCATCGACATGCTAGCTACTATAGTTGGGCATGTTACAAATGTAAGTTTCAAGTTGTACTTAAATTTCAAATTTCATTTGATTGTGCACTTTTATTATTATAATGTTTCACCTATACATGTACATATTAATATATGTTTGTCTTTTATATGTAGGAGCCTGGTGGGTCATCATCTGCTCTGGGAACTGAGGCTACTGGCACACCTCACGTGAATTTTACGTAGGTTAGTTTCTCTTTACACTTTGTTTCTAATTGTGGAAGTTCACGTGGATTATGCTTTGGGTCTGTTATGTGGTAGTCATGTAGATTAATATTGATTTGTACATGTTTTTTGTATAGCTTATGACTTCCAGAGAGACTCCTCCATATATGCAGACTATGGAGGCTTGTAGATACTACCATAGCATCTGCAGATCCACTAACTGAGGTACAATTTTTCAAATTTGTTAAATTTTGGAGGAATTATTTCTTATTACTTAAATCTACAATATCAAATTTTGTACATGAAATATTTAATTTGAAATTTAATTATTTGTATGTAGCTTACCCCTCGTGAGTCTATTGTTGTCCCTGCGATGCGTCAACAAAAATTGATAGGGATCATGACATTGCGGTAAGATTTCACATGCATTTTAACTAAATTCTAAGTTTCTAAATTTTGAATGTATTTTAAAAATTTGGGTGTTAAAAACTTGTTGTTTATGAATGTGTAGGTTAGGTTGCAGGCCTGCTTAGAGATGCCTAGGACCACATGGATGAAATCCATAGTGGCATCTCCCTCCACTACATCCCTGGTCGTGGACATGCTACTTCTAGTAGGGTGAAGAGAGGGAAGATGTTTCATGATTAGATTCATAGGACCTGGATGTACATATATATATATATATATATATATATATATATATATATATATATATATATATGATTATATATGGCTATATGGTCCTAGTTCATGATTCTTCATAGGACATTATATATATGGCCTATATGTGACACACTTATTTAAACATGTGGTGAACTTATATTTTATATGTATCAACACACTTAGTTCGAGATGTACACATGTTATGAACTTATATTTTCAGAGACGTGCATCCAACACACTTAGTTTGATACATTATATATCCATGTGTTGGTTTTCATAATGATATTACTTCTATGTTTGATTTGATTTCATTGCACATGATATCCTTCTATGTATGTATGTTTTATGTATATTAGTTCTATATGTATGTTTGATTTAAAATTAAAAACTATGGTGCAACATATATGAATATAACGTTACTATGGTGCAACATTACATGGTACAATTGTTAAGAAATTAAGGGAAGCATTTAAATATGTATTGTTTTAGAGATTATCCCATTAATAGGGCTTATCCCATTGATCAATAGATACACCTTAATATCTCTTTATAATTTGGTGTTATGCCAATCAACTAAGAAGTTACACATGATTTGATTATCGTAAGTAGATTCACTTCCCTATTAAGTCCTATATGTTTTTGTATTTAAGCACACACTTTAAAAACCCCATTTTTTGTATACCCTACAATCCTTCTAGTCCAAAATACACATTTTTGTGAGGGGGTTTGTCAAATAATTCACATCCTTACCATTCCAAGGTATTTGAAAAAATTTCAAGGTTCTTCAATGAATTTTAAAATGATATATCACTTGGAATTTGTGAACATTCTTTACATATTTATTTAGGATGTTTGTACATATGTTATGACATATCAATCTAGATAAGAACACATAAATATGTATGTAATGTATATTGTCAAATAATTCACATCATGGTGGGCTCTAGGGAGGCTGGATTGGTGTCAGACCACCCGATCCGGAGCCTTCCTGGCATTCCTAGGAGGATCCACATGGATTAGGGTGTCGACAATCAACCATCATGGCGGGCTCTAGGGAGGCCCGGATTTGATTATCCTAGGAAATGAATGGAGGCGAGTAGTGAGAAGTCATGCCTCGGGATGTCGTGGCACTAAAACGACTATGCCAACATGTCCAAGTGGTTAGGTGAATGCTAGAGGAGGTGTCATTTTGGTGTGTGACAACGTCGTTACTTCGGGCTACTTTGTTCGGGCATAGTCCCTTAAGATCCCTGAGACCAAAAAAAAAATGTTCAACTTCGACGGTGACTACGTGGACTTTGTGGCACCTAAGGATGTCTCATTTGATCCTACACCTTGGCATAGGGACCCTACAATAATATCTTAGTTTTTTCCTTCTTCAATCGGTGCTCTCGCTGCCCTATTGTTTTTTGCAAACACGTGAAATAGTGTAGTTTGAGATAGTGTAAGGATGTCAAATGGTATATTTTGTAAATGGGGTCATGGCACCAAACCAAACTATGCCAACATGTCTAGGTGGCTAGGTGAATGCTAGAGGAGGCATCATTTTGGTGCAAAATTCGTTGCTTTAGGCTACCTCATTTGGGCATAGTCCCTTAAGATCCCTGAGACCAAAAAAATCATTCAACTTCGACGGGTGACTATGCAGACTCCATGGCACCTAAGAGATGTCTCATTTCAATCCTACACCTTGGCGTAGGGACCCTCTACAATAGCATGTCTCAGTTTTTTCCTTCTCCAATCGGTGCTCTCTGCTGCCCTATTGTTTGTAAACACATGTGAAATAGTGCAGTTTGAGATAGTGTAAGGTTGTCAAATGGTATATTTTACAAATGGTGGGTCATGGCACCAAACCAACTATGCCGACACATCTGGGTGGATAGGTGAATGCTAGAGGAGGCATTTTTGGTGTGACAACGTCGTTGCTTTTGGGATACCTCGTTTGGGTGTAGTCCCTTAAGAGCCCTAAGACCAAAAAAATTGTTCAACTTCGACGGGTGACTACATGGACTCCATGGCACCTAGAGATGTCTCATTAATCCTACACCTCAAGCGTAGGGACCCTACAATATATCCATGTCTTTTTTTTCCTTCTCCAATCGGTCTCTCGCTGCCCTATTGTTTGCAAACGTGCCAAATAGTGTAGTTTGAGACAATGTAAGGTTGTCAAACGGTATATTTTACAAATGGTGGGTCATGGCACCAAACCAACTATGCCGACACATCCGGTGGCTAGGTGAATGCTAGAGGAGGTTTTTTTGGTGTGTGAAAACTTCATTGCTTCCGGGCTACCTCGTTTGGGTGTAGTCCCTTAAGAGCCATGAGACAAAAAAATTGTTCAACTTCGATGGGTGACTATGCACACTCTGTGGCACCTAGAGATGTCTCATTTGATCCTACACCTCAGCATAGGGACCCTCTACAATAAATATCTTGTCTCGTTTTTTTCCTTCTCCAATCGGTGCTCTCACTTGCCCTATTGTTTGCAAACATGTGAAATAGTGTAGTTTGAGCCAGTGTAAGGTTGTCAAATGGTATATTTTGCAAATGGTGGGTCATGGCACCAAACCGACTATGCACACGCATAGGGATGGTCTTTTAAACACTTGGGAGGTTTTTTTGGTTCTCTAAGCTCCAGTCCTTCTGGGCTACCTCCTCCGGAGCCAAGAACCCCCTCCACAGGTACATAAATTGTTGTTAATTGCTTCTCTTTTCTTGTAAAACAATGAAAGCTTCTCTTAGCTTTGAGAATTTATAATTCTCTACTAATAATGCCAACCACGTGAAGGTGGAATCTTTTTAGCACCACTAACCTACACATAAAAGTGTTAGTCAAAGAAATTTAAGTTTCAAATCAAAACCATACTAGATATATACAAAATACACAAATTTAATAAAATATATGAACTTAAATTTATCTAACTAACAAATTTATATATACCAAAGAAATTATATCAAAGAAATTATATATACTAGACATGAGCATTGTAAATTCATTCCAATGAACCATCAGGATCGGATCTACTCTGAATAGTGGACATGATTGCTTCATGATCTGACTCTCGAACCTTCCAAAGAATCTTGTTATTAGGCCTTCCTCGATATCTATATAGCTGAATATTTGTCGCTAGAACTAGATGTGAATATAAGAGTATTTTCTTGTGTGTCTCAAAGTCTTCAAACACCCAAACAGAGGAGTTTTTTAATGGATACCATCGAAGCCAAGTTCCAGTAACTACCACTGACCCTGTAGGGTACTCAATATCTTCGCCATCTATAATAGGAGAAGTCAACTTCTTTCTTTCCTCGATGCAATGACATAAGAAATAGTTTGTTCCTTCTTCATTATCTTTTGTCGCAATAACTACAAACACATGTCCTACAAAAACAAAGGTTTCAACTCAAATTTAAATTGTACATATTAAAATTTCAATGGACATAACTCAATACAAAAATTGTAAATAACCATAAATACCTTGTCGCACCAAAATCAAAATTTCATCAAAGTCCTTGGATGTTGCAACTTCATCTCTGAGAAACAAGTCGTAATGCTTGTGGAGGTTGATAACTAGGAAGCGGAGTTAGAGGCCTACAAATCCATCCATCCACCCATTCTTGTGAATCACACTCAAGCAGTGACAAATTGATACAAGATGCACAAAAACATGTCAAATTTCTTGTCCATGTGGCCCATGAAGTAGCGTCTGAGCTACAAAATGAGTGCATATCACTGGACCTAGTGAGTGTCATACAATCCTCGTAGTTAGCAATTTTTTGTTCCTCTATCAACCAAAAATATCTACGAACTATGGAATTTTCTTGAGAACCTCGGGCCATGTTGTCAATACACCATTCCACTATGCTCTTTGCATCTTTCAATTTAGCACCATCTTTGTACTTCAACTCTTCTCTTGCAAGAGCTCTTTTCACACATGCCCCTGCACCATCATGCTCTCTTTTCCATGTCCAGCCTCAGTGAAACTCCAAATATGTTGCACACCCATCTTGATGTGCATCCTTCTCATCCAATAAAACATTTGTGCATTCTTAAACTGAGACATGTAATTATCTGACCATATATAATGTTGTTTGAAGTGGATGTCCCTATAGACAAGTTTCCATAAAATAACTAGAAACACCCTTGCACAAATTCAAGTAGAATGAGTACGATCATCACTGATATAAAAGTGGTACTCTCTTAAAAAATTTGATCATTCTTTGTACTATCAGGAGAATGTATAAATGCTATATGCACAAAAATGGACAACTTGTACTGAGTTGTAATATTGTGATTGAACCTCCATTTGTGGTTGCAATGTGTAATTCTCTACAAAATCGACCACTAAAACAATAGTACCAATAGGAAATGTGTCTTTGCATATCTTGAACTATTCATCCAACCATCGAGCTCTGTGTGTATGCCTAACATACTCATAAACAATTTCATCCTTAAATTTTCTCATAAATTGAAAAATAGGCATATGTTCTGTAACTAGCTCACACCATTTAGACTCTTTTCCATCTTTCAACTGGTATGCAACTGATTTATATTTATCAAACTCAACTAAATTATGTCCTATTGCACCTTCAATTTTCTCATGGATGCAACTTTCCAATTTAGGTAATCCACCACATGTACCACAACTTCCATCTAAACAATCCTAACTATAAAAAAATTGTCCAACTTCTTTTTCACAAAATATCGTAGGAATGAAATCCCTAGAAGATATTGGTGGAACTTGAACACCACATTCGATAACATAGTTTCAGAATGAAAATTAGAATGAATACGTAAAAATTTAGCATAATGCATCGCAAATTCAACATGTTGCCTACAACAACAAGTGGTGCGAGCGTGGTTGATTTTCACATAGAATGGTTTCAACATTTCAAAAAAATGTTGACTAATTTTAATTTCTAGATGCTCTTGTTCAAACTTATGAAAAAATTGAGTTTGAGTCATATCTAAGAAATGCTTTGGATGTGGTTCATGATTAGTAGAACCAACTCTCCATTTTACAACATCTCTTGTATTAGGTGAAACTCTAGTGTTATCATGCCAAAATTGAATAACAACTTCTCTTATAGCATCATAATTATATTTGTCCTTACGTGGTGCTCTAGCAGAAAATGCCCAAAAATCGGTGTTATTGAGTGATTGAAGGATATTACGTCTTTCAATTGCTTTCATTAGAGTTTTTGATTAACTTGCAACATTCAACTTGTTTGTGTAATCAAACATTTTTTTTATTGATTCACTTACAACACTAGTAGCAAGTACACGATGCACAATATTACTATCCCTAGTGCGTCTCTTGACACCAACAATGTGATATGCATCATGAAGGTTTTCAACAATTGTAGAGGTTTGACCACGTATATTAGATGTTGTCAATCCTAAGGTGTTTAATGTAGGTCTCATTTTAATCAATTTCATCAAACTAACCAACAACTAACATCTTTGGGAATCATTTAAAATTTCAAAATGATTATCCCAAATTTCAGTGGCTTTTCTTCTGATTTTCCATTTAAAGTTTTTTAGACATTGGTTTCAAAATGTTTTCATCAATTTCAATAAAATAATTAGGTTTCTTATGGAAAATCCTAGGAGGTGTTTTTGTCAAATTTTTCTTGTCTACAGTTTCAACCTGAATTTCCTTATTCACATTTTCATTGTCTCCTTCAATTTCAACATTTTCTACATCACGAGTATTTAATTCTTCTTCAACATTGATAGTAAAAACATCTTCATCACGAGTATTTAATTCAACTTCAACATTGATAAAGTAGAAACATTACCTAGTTCCTCATTGCTTATAATAGTAGGGGTTGAAGATGAACCTCTTCTTGATTCATGAAGATTCCGCATTTGCTCAACATTTTGAAATCTATTTGCCTCTAATTCATTTGGTGTTTTTTTACTTAATGACTTCCTTTTTTGACTTTGTTTCTTGTCTCCCATGATGTTTTGCTTCCGGTGATAAGAAAAACGTGTAGAAAATGACAAATTTCACAAGTAATTTCATATGGTAAAGTCAAATAGTAAAAATCACATGGTAATTAGAACATTGGGATGTGTGTAAATATGATTTAACCCGATCATGCTTTAAAACGTGCACTCATGGTTTATAAAGCATGATCATAGTTCTTGTTTAAAACCTATGATCATGGTTTATAAACCATGATCGCGGTTCTATCTATATCATCAAATCCGACCCTAAGGCTTGGGAAATCTTTGTTTTTCCCCAACCAAAGCTATGGAAGGTCATTATGAAGTGTAAAGGTCAAAAACTTCAAATTTTCTCTTCCATGAGACTTGAACCATGCTGAAAAACTGAAAACATTTCACAAAAATGGTGTCATCGCGTAGGGGAGATTGTTAGCTTCGTAGAAATATTGATTTTAAAGTGAATAGAATAAGATAAATATCATTTTATAATTTTTTACTAACAATAGGTCTTTAAGACATTTTTTCCCATGAATGTTCATGTCTACGTTTAAGACTGCAACTTTTGTTTCACTTATCAAAATGTGATAAAACTTATACCATCCCAAGCATGGAGAAATTATATACATGTTATATATAATATATATATATATATATTTGATTTTGATATTTTTGATATAGTTATGGTGGGAAAATGGAAAGCGCTCCGTTTTCTAAATCTTTTCAGACCACTTTCATGGAAAAAATCATAAAAAAAATATTGCTCAAAAAAATACAAAATAAAATCCATCCCAAGATAGACAACTACATCTAACTTTTCACCAAATGAAAAAAATAACAAGATTTGGTCATCCAAATCGTGGGTTTTAAAAAAAAAACATATAACTACAATCTTATAGCTAAACTTGTCCATTTTTTAGTAGTTTAGAAACTAGATTCCGGATGCTAAAAAAAAACCAAGTCATATAATTTTAAGTGTTTAATATAGCTAAACTTGTCCGTTTTTTAAAAAAAAAATATAGTAGTTTAGAAACTAGATTAAAATGTGATGCTACGATTCATATTTATATAAATATTTTCTAATTTTGAGACATTAGTGTTAAACACATATATATTAATATAGAGCTAATAAATTACACTACAGGAGATTGATGACACTAATAATTCAAGTAGTATGTATTAAATAAGTATTGTTATATAGTGCTCTTATCCTAATCTTTATGTTTTTGACGTGAGCAACAAGTAGGAGAGAATATAATATATGCTTCTATATGATTGAGATATGAATTTTCCATATAGGTATGTATAAGAAAAGAAAATAATTTATGTTAAAAATCAATATATAATGTCTTTATCTGATTTTATTCTAAGTCTTTAAGTATACTATTACACCTTTCTATTTACTGAGACTTATCAAATTCAAAATAAGACATTATTGACACCTAAGATGATAGAACATATTTGACATCTATGAAATTAAACTAGAATCCCATTGAAATAAAAAATAACAATCGTATGTGTAATGTATGATGGAAATGCCGAAGGAGATATTTTTAAGGATTCAAATTGGAAGGAGAGAAACATTGGGAGAGGAAGAGGGGTGAAGATGAAGCGGTTAGATGGTGGAAAAGTGCAAGGGTAGCGAAAATAGAAAGTAGAAACTTGATGTGAAACTCAAAAGTCGAACAACATGATGTTGTATATGAAAATCCTTTGAAGGAGAGAAGATTTGTTGATGAGGACATTGCAGAAATAATTTATAGGTATATATGTGAATGTAAGGAGTGGTAGAAAAATATTTCTGAAGTGAAAATGAGTTTTTAGTTTTATCCGTAGCATTTAGAGACATGAAGATGTGGAGTGTAAGTAGCATCTAGAGGAAACGACTTCATGTAAAGTTCTCCCCATCAATGATTGTGATGGCTATGATGATCATTGATATTGTCAAATAGATGAATAGCCACAAATCAGAGAGTCAAAAGGAAGAAGCCAAAAAGGTGAAAGAAACAAAGAAGGGAAAATATGTTGAAGAATAAAAATAATAAGAGATGGTGAACCGTAAGGATGCCCACAAAATGATTTCTCCAAAATATATCCTCAATAGATAGGAATTCACCATTTCCCAAATAATCTAAAGAGAAACAACTGGAGAAGAATGTAAGTTTCTCCCCTTCTAATATTCCTGGTTTGGAGACGTCATCCAAAATTTTCCCACCTTCCTTGGGCATTATTGACCACATGAATAAAACAAAAATATAGGTCCCAAAACTAAATATATTTGGTCAAATCCAGATTAGTTGGATAAAATTATCAAGATATCAATGGAGACAACTTGATTTTCTTGAAAACTCCCAAGGAATCCTGCTATCCCGACTCCTTCCACTTCTCGAAATTTAATGGCTTCTTCTTCTCAGAATAATGATAAATCTATTCCTACCAGCTATGGGAATCCATTGAGTATTAGTTTCTATAGAGATCTTGGAGGAGACATACAACTATACTACTAGAATGGGCCCATGCCATGATTCTTGTTACAAGAACTAAACAAATCCTGGAACCAAAACTCAAAGCTAGATATAGAGTGTAGAAGTCATATGCTCCTCATGCAAACAATATTTAAGAATAAATAGTTACATATACTTATAAGACAATGTTGTAAGAAGAGATAAATATTCCCAAGCTTGTCTAAGAGGATAGCAATGGCATATGGACTTTTAAGTTTAATAGCATTTTTTTTTTTTTTTTGTTCGAGTGTAGGATTTGTGTTGGCATCACCACAAGGTGGACTCATTTATTTCTCATAAAATTTGTAGTTTGAATGCATGGACAACACAATGGATGGATTATGATGACCCATAAATCTGGGATTAAAGGTTGTCAAAGAAATTGGCATCAAGAATCTAAATGCTCAAGGTGATGATGAACTGACAATCAAACAAGTATGGAATCAACTCCAAGTTAGGAATGGTGAACTCAAAAATTACCAGAATAGAGTATGGGACTGCATAGAAACCTTTTGAGGCATACTCTTTCTAAATTAGCAACATTAAAAAAAAAAAGACCCAGATCACGAACATGTTAGCTCTCCCAAAAATAAAATGGAAAACAACATTAGAAATATCTAACCATAAATGAGACAGAATCCACTTGAGAATATGTAAATTTGCATGCATAATCAGGTATTTGTAATTCAAGCATAAATGAAAAACCTATCATAAGCACAATACTATACAATTACTCCAGAAAAAGGGCCGTACAAAATGACAAATCTTGGTGTACAAAACAATCAAGAGATGCTCTCCCCACCATCTCCAAGCACTGGATTGAATGCAAGGCTTAAGCTCTTCTCTCACATTTCCCTTTGGCTAAGCGTCTTTCCATATCCTCTGAGTGTATCTCTCTTTTTTTTTCCTATTATCCACATCCTCCTCCATCTTATCATCCCAGGCATGCACAAGTTTCCTGAAAACAGATCAATGTCATGACACCTCCATGATATCATAAAACAAGCTTTAAAAATGTCCCATCAGTGTATTAGGTAGCAATGTAGATTGCATACTAGACATAATATTTTATGAATTCAACAACATGGTCTAGATCTCCAAACACTTTTAAAAAACTGGAAATAAAACCTCCACCCTTCTTTATTGCTGCATATCTAACACAAGGTATATTTGTAACGCCCACATTTTTGACGTTCCAAACCACATTAAATCTTAAATAATTACTTAGGAAATTCCGGAAAAAATTGTTTAAAGGGTTGCAAGGGTGTTAAACCTAGAGTACATTTAATTAATTCCTACCAATAATTTTCTTCATTACATTAGGTTGATCCAACCTAGATTAATAATTAAATATTATTAATCTATTTCTAAAGTTATTTCCGGTTATAATCTTCTAGCAATGCATCCATAAATTCCTTGCTTAGTTTAAGTTTAATTCCTTTAGGAAATTAATATCCATACTCCACACTTATAACATTTACCCTTGGTTAAATTAATCCCCTTAAGTCATTAGCTTTAATGTCCATTCACAATACCATTATTTAGTTACTATAGTTTTAATTCCATTTAATTATTTACTAAACCATAATAAGAGGGTTACATTTTAACTTAAAACACTAAGGCCCTAAGTGGTCCCATTTACAAATTACACATACATTTAATTAAAACATATATTCCCATAAAATACCCTCACCTAAAATTTGTAGGATTGATTCCCTACCCTTAGATTGATTCATTTTAGGCCCTTAGATCTTAGGTTTTCATTCTAACCCTAATCATCCTTATGAAATCCTTTTAACCTTTTTCTTTCCCTAGTTTCCTCATTTGTTATCTTTTATTTTCTTTTTTTTCATTTTTGAGGAGAGGAAGCCATGAAAGTATGAGAGAAACTAAGAAGGAATTTCTTTAGATCTAGTTTGCAAATGGGGAAATTTTCCTCCATTCTTCTCTTCATTTAGTTTAGTTTATTCATGGGTTTGTTTATTGTAGAGATTCTACCATGAATCTTGTTTTAGTATTTGGTTATTTACATTCTTTGAGTTCATTATTTGGGGAAAACCCTCATTCCATTAGATCTATGAGGATATACACTCATATACATATATACATGCTTGTATATATGTATATACGTGTATATATGTATATACGTGTATATATACTTATTATGTGGTTGGATCTACATTCAGGTTTCTAAAAATATACTTTTAAGTTGTTGGTTTGATCAAAAATATTTTTTTATAAAATTGTTTTGGCACATAGGCGATCATTACTAGTCACTCTGACTGTCCGCGATACGCACCGGGCTACCAACACCGGTTCCACTACCAACGCGGTGCGCGTTTTGGTAAATTTGGCAAATTTTATAACCAATATATACAAATGAATATATCCTTAGATATATCCATCTGTATACATTCTTGGGTCATTTTATAGTTTATCACAGTCTGTGAATTCTCTAGTTTGTTCAGAATGTAAAATTTTCTAAGTTTAAAGTGGAAAGTGTATTTTGCATATAGTTTCTAAGTGATGATGTGTCAGTCACGGGAATGTCGATGCCAATACAATAGCCGACGCTAGTTATTGTAGATTTGATATATTTTCAATAACATAAGCACAAATTTATATATTTTCATTCATACTCTTCTAAATGAATCTCAAATAGATGAGGAAGATATCTACAATTGTTGTGCATTGTGTTCTAAGTATCAAATCGAGTAACTTAAGCTAGAAGTTAAATTTTCCAAAACTATAACAATATCTAGTGACCGATGTCAAGTACAGGGTCTCACCGATGTTGGTTATGAAGGCCGATACCGATCATCGTGAAAGACAGAGAATACTATAAAAGTGGATATGTTTAAGAATATATTTATCAAGAATAGAGTTTTATAAATTGTTTTAAGACAGAAAAAAACTATGAAGAACACCCAATTTATTTCTTTGATTAAAACATTAAATTTGTAACATCTTTCCTTTGAAATAAAATGTAAACTTTTGAGTATAACATCAACTCTAAATCTTTTTTTTTACATATAAATTTTATAGATAAGAATAAGATACAACACACTTAAATAAACTCCTTTTTAATTTCAAACTTGCAAAAGAATATAAGCAAGGAACTCTACAACACTTTCCTTACAATATTGTCATTCCTTCATAAGAATAAATATTACAAACTTTGAAAAAAGTCTAAAATTTGGAGAGTTTCATTTCCAACCAAAAATACAACTTAATCTAGAATTCCTTTCAAATACAACATTGTAACTTGATAAATAGAATTTACAAGGCTTTTTTTAAACTACAAGAATTACAAGTCTTCCACTCTAAGTGGAAACAACATGGCTAAATTATAAAAATATAGGATTCCTTTTTGTCTTCTACAAAATACTCTAAGTTTAAATCTTCAACTTGAGATTCACAATTTTCTTTTGTTCAAACACAACAAAAAGAAGGGTGAGTAAGCAAATGCTCTCCACCCAACCAATAATCCAATGAGGAGAAGAAGTTATTCTCCTCATTGGCCCCTAAGCCCCAACCATAAACAAATATAAATGGCTACAACCAATGAAATTTTTTAAAAATGCTTCCACAATACAACTGGGCACACATGACAACAATATTTAATCACACACATAAGCACAATAATAACCATATCAAAGAATGCAAATTTTCCGAACAAGGCTTGAATTCTCTTAGCCAATGGAGCAAGGAACTATGTGGAGATCACTTATTCCTCCAAATGGGATTAGGTTTCCACCTTGAAGCCTCCAAACCATGGGGAAAAAACAAAACCAAAAAAAGACTCTTATGCCTCTCTCTATCTATTATACCTCTCACAATCTCTTATGCCTATGTCAAATAAAACATATAAGATAAGTAAACATTTTTCTTATCTAAAAGGTGGGTTAACCAACCCAACTCCCTCCCAAAATGTGTCACAATACTCTTATGCCTCCCTCCAAAATATCCCCATAAACATTATCCTACACCATACTTAAGGTCATACTACCCAAGCCCAAAAATATGCACACACAACATTCATTTATTTACTTAAACAAACATATGGAAAAATAAATTGCATGGGTGAAGTTCCTACCTTTCCATTGCAAGAAACTTGATCCAAAATAACAACTCTAAGCTCATTCCAAGCTCAATCCCAAATACAAGAAATCTCTAAGACTCCCAAGCAAGCAACTCAAGCTAAAAAATCCAAAATAACCATCACACAAAAATGAAGTAACCTCAAAACCATCAAATTAACTTGCATATATAGAAAAAGAGGAGAGGAGGGTGTGGTGGCTCCATGTAGGATTCCACATAACTTATTCTCAACTCCACATCACCAAGTCAAACATCAAACCCAAGGTTAATAAATTGGTGGTTGAGGAAATGATAAACCTCTTACACACACAAACTCTTACCCACAACTCTAAAGGACACAATTTAAAACTAATGTAAGATAATGTAATAAATATCACATTTTACCTTACAAATCACATAATAGGTTTTTTTTTTTTACCCCTTAACCCATAGGTATAGTTGGTAGATGAATTTAAGAGGTGTGGGACAAGCTTAACTTCTCCACAAGACTTAAAAAAATGGCCCTTAAGCCCAAATCAAAATTTGACATGCAAGTTTGAGTACACAACACTTAAACAAATAAAAATCCTTTCAAATCTAAAATAAAATCAAGGACAATATATGCAAAAACGAAATTAAATACCTCTAGGTCACATCTCAAATTAACTTAATTAACAAGATTAATTAGCTTAAATAGAGCACATTAACTAGCAATTATACAGTGCCAGTGAATCACATTACTAAAATTAAGAAAATACTCACAACATAAAAAAAGGAAAGAGGAAAAGTCACATAGCCCATGGTCACAATTTGAGTTCATCCCCATGGGGACCTCCTAACAATATAACAACACAAAACAATAAAACTAAACATAAACATGACATTGTGTTGGGGTGTGGAGCCTATTTTAGGTCTTCTTGAATCAAGTGTTGAAGTGTTGGATCTCAAACGGTTAAGTTTGAAGACTTTAGGAGTATTGGCTCTTTCAAAAGGAGGAATTTGGGTCATTTCTTTGTGACATGGTTTGCTGCGATCAAAGTCATGCTAGGTCAACACCAGGCCATTTTGCTGCGTCATTGTTGTTAACATGTTGTTAACGTCAAGACTATTTTTTCCACCCGTGGGAAGTTGAAAAATCATGACTTTCAATCTTCGATGAAGAAGGTAGGCTTTATGGGCTTGCTTAAAAGATTGTAATCCTATAAATAGATGTGTTAGGGTATCTTAAAGATCTTCTTGAGTGTTCAAGAGGTCTTGAGTCTTAATGATCAAGAGGTGATCAAGAGTGATCAAGGTTACAGAAATTGGGTGTCAATTGTTGTTTAGATGTGGTTAGCATCTTTGGAATTTGTTGTGAGTTCATAACCTTCGAGAGAAGAGCTGTGAGAGTTGTTTTACTCTTGTTGATAATAAAATCTCGAGCAAGTTCTTAGTGGACGTAGCCCACATTGGGTGAACCACGTTAAATCTTGTCTTGTCTTCTTTTTGCATTATTTTTTATGTTGTTATATTTCTGCAAGTATAATTCTGCTATATATTTTCCTACTGCTGTGGTTTGAGGAATTGTTTCCGCATATTTGTTCTCTAATTCCTAACAATTGGTATTAGAGCTTTGGTTTTTTTCTGAAGTTGTAAATCACAAGGAAAGTTTAGCTTGAGTGGGAGCTATGGCAGATGAGGGTAGATCGAGGGTTGAGAAGTTCAATGGGCAGAACTTTGGTTTGTGGAAGATGCAAATGGAGGATTACTTATATCAAAAGGACCTCCATGTTCCTTTGGCTAGAAAAGCAAAGAAACCTACAACCATGTTGGATGAGGATTGGGAGTTGTTGGATAGAAAGGCACTCGAGGCAATTCGTTTATGCCTTGCATCTTCGGTTTCTTTCAACATATCATAGGAGAAGACCACAGAAGGTCTCATGAGTGTGTTGGGGAAGTTATATGAAAAACCCTCTGCCTCTAATAAAATATTTTTGATGAAAAAGTTATTTAATATGAATATTTCTAAGAATGGTTCTATTGCTAATCATTTGAATGAATTTAATATGGTTGTGAGTATGTTAAACTCGGTAAAAATTGACTTTGATGATGATGTCAAGAATTTGTGAATTTTGTGTTCCTTACCATATAGTTGGGACAACTTGATTATGGCTGTAAGTAATTCAATCTCTAATAACTCAAAGTTGAAGTTTGAGGATGTAATAGGTGTGATCCTAAGTGAGGAAATGTGAAGGAAGAGCACCGAGAGATTCTTCTACTTTTGGAAACACTTTGACGGTGGAGAGCAGAGGGAGACAAAAGAATAGAGGGAAAGGTAACTATGGGAAGTCAAATGATCGTGGAAGGTCAAATTCCAAGAGTAAGTTAGAATGTTGGCACTGTGGGAAGGTTGGTCATGCTAAGAAAGATTGTTGGGATCTTAGAGATAAGAAGAATAAGAAGGAGGAAACTAAAGACGTAAATGTGGCAAAGCGGGTGATGTTTGTCAAGACGCCTTAATTCTTTCTTTAGATAATATTGTTGAATCTTGGGTGTTAGATTCGGGGATTCTTTCCATGCCACCCCACATAGACATTACTTTACTAATTTTGTTCAAGGTGATTTTGGACATGTGTATCTTGGTGATGATAAACCATGCAAAAAGCATAGTAGGGAAAGGTTGTGTTTGGGTAAAAATGGGAGAATGGGAACACATGGCTACTTAAGGACATCAAGAATGTGCCTAAGTTGAGGTAGAACTTGATATCAGCAAGACAGCATTCATGGGTAGTGATGGTTGTACAGTTAGTTTTACAACGGATTCTTGGAAGGTTACCAAGGGAGCTCTTATGGTTGCAAGAGGTAAGAAAAAGGTACTTTATATTTAACTAGTGGTGCTGATTATTGCAATTTAGTTGCTACAAATGGAGATGCAACTTTGTGGCACCAGAGACTCGGTCATATGAGTCATAAGGGCATGTAGATTATAAATGACAGGTTTCCCAAATAAAAGGAGTTAGATTTTTACTTCTGTGAGGACTGTGTTTATGGGAAATAGAAGCGGGTGAGATTCCTCAAGGTTGGACCTACCAGGAAGGAGGGTAAGTTGGAGTTAGTGCATACAAATGTATGGGGGCCAGCTAAGGTAAACTCTATTGGTGGTTCATGTTATTACGTCACTTTCATTGATGATGCAACTAGAAAAGTTTGGGTATATTGCATTAGAAAGAAATTTGATGTGTTTGAAACTTTCAAAAGATGGAAAGCCTTGGTTGAGAATGAAACAAGTCTCAAGTTGAAATGTCTCGAGGAGGTCTTTCGGGACGCTTGGGAGTCGAGATAATGGAGGGGAATATTGCAGTAATGAATTTCTTGATTACTATTCGGTAAATGGGATCATGCAGGCAAAGAACGGTTCTAAATACTCCATAGGAAAATGGAGTGTTAGAGAGAATGAACAGGACAATCATGGAGCGTGCTAGGTGCATGAGGTTACATACGGGGCTACCACTCATGTTTTGGGCGAAGCGGTAAGCACAATTGTTTATCTAATTAATAGAGGACCCTCTATGGCCTTAGATGGAGGTATACTTGAGGAGGCTTGGTCTGGTAAGAAAATTGATTACTCATTTCTTAGAGTATTTGGATGTGAGGTATTTTTTCACATTGATAAAGATGATAGGACCAAGTTAGAGGCTAAGTTTGAGAAATGCACCTTTGTTGGATATGGTGAAGATGATTTTGGTTTCCGTGTTTGGAGTCTTAAAGACAAGAAAATATTTTGGTCTAGAGATATTGTCTTTAATGAAAAAATCATGTATAAAGATCAGTTGCAGGAACAGAAAGAGGAATCAAAGAAAGAATACATAGTGTTAGAGGACATTGCAGACAACAAGGTATCCAAGGGGCGGTTTAGGTACAGCATGTTCCGCATAGCTAATTCAGGTACCTACTCATCAGGAACCCCAAACTCTTGAGGTGAGAAGGTCTTATAGGGTAAGAAGGGAACCTAACAATTTACTCCATTTTTAATTATTTATTGTTCATTGACAATGGAGAGCGAGTGCTTTGAGAGCGAAAGTGCAAGTGGATGCCAAGAAGAAGTGAGAGCAGGGGACATGGATGAAGAGCATAGATCTCTTATAGAAAATCATACTTGGGATGCGGTGGAGCTACCCAAGGGTAAGGGAGTAGTGAGCAGGTTTATTAGTGATCCGGGTGTAAGCGCATTGACGGGTAGTAAAGTGGATTATTCGGTATTTGAGAGTGACCATGGGAGTAGCATTGTGTTTTGGTGGATCGAGACACTACATTACGTGGATATGTAGATTTGAACATGGCGAGGAGATTTAGACAACGGGAGGAGCACGACAGGTTATGTATTTACAGTTGGTGATACAGTGGTGAGTTGGATTTCACGGTTACAAAAGGTTTTGGATTTGTCAACCACAGAGGCTGAGTATGTTGTTGCCACAGAGGCAAGCAAGGAGATGATTTGGCTACAATAGTTGCTTGATGAGTTGGGTCATAAGCAGGAAGTTGGGAGACTACACAATGATAGTCAGAGTGTTATTCATTTAGTGAAGAACTCCACTTTCCACTCTAGGACGAAGCACATTCAGCTGAGATATCATTTCATCAAGGACAACTTTGGAAGAAGATAAGTTGAAGCTAGAAAATATTCATACCAGTCATAATCCTATGAATATGATGACCAAGATGGTCACAAGGGAGAAGTTGAAGTTTTGTTCAACTTTGATTGGCCTTCATGGTTGAAAATGAAGGGTTAAGAACTTTTCTCAAGATTAATTGGAAGCAGTCTCCAAGTGGGAGATTGTTGGGGTGTGGAGCCTATTTTAGGTCTTTTTGAATCAGTGTTAAAGTTCTAGAGCTCAAACAGTTAATTTTGGAGACTTTAGGAGTATTCTGTAGTCATTTACTGTGATGTGGTTGTGTAGTCACTTTGTGTCATTTGCTGCACCATTGCTTTGTTAACATGTTGTTAACGTCGAGACTACTTTTTCCAGCCGTGGGAAGTTGAAAGATCGCGACTTTCAATCTTCTAGGGTCAGCTTTATGGCTTCTTAAAAGGATTGTAATCCTATAAATAGAGGTGTTAGGGTATCTTAAATATTTCTTGAGTGTTCAAGAGGTCTTGAGTCTTAATGATCAAGAGGTGATCAAGAGTGATCAAGGTTAAGCAATTGGGTGTCAATTGTGGTTTAGATGTGGTTTAGCATCTTTGGAATTTTGTTGTGAGTTCATAACTGAGAGAAGACTATGAGAGTTGTTTTACTCTTGTTGATAATAAAATATGAGCAAGTTCTTGGTGGACGTAGCCCACATTGGGTGAACCACATTAAATCTTGTCTTGTCTTCTTTTGTGCATTATTTATTTATACTATTATATTTCTCGCAAGTATAATGCTTTGCTATATAGTTTCCTCTAGAATGATTTGTGGTTTGAGGAATTGTTTCCACATATTTGTTCTCTAATTCCTAACATTTTGTATCCATCCAATATTTCACTATGGTTGGTCTCAATCCCACTTTTTTTATTGTGATATAATCACCTGCAAAAATCAAACAATACCTCCTTCGGCCTCGTGGCCGTATCAAATACATCAATAATAAAATACATGCACATCCATCAATAAACATCATCATATCACGAAGTCATCATCAAAGCTAAGTAATGTTATCATTTGTTTATCATTTCAAAAACATCTTAATTCTACCATTTCATCAATATCAATGAGATCGCAAGATTAGTTCAAACACCAAAACATAATCAATACGACAAAAATTTAGAATGTCAATATATTGATAAGATAATCAACACATCATCATCATCAATGCAGAATGTCTATCCATGCCTCTAAAAATCCATGCAAACATAATATGAATCATAACATACCAATGGATAGAATATCTCCACCATCTATAATCATGTTAAACCAAAATAACATAGTAAAGTCCATGTCTATAGTCCATAGTAATCAAAATCAAAATATGATAAGTGTCGAAGAGGAGTGGGCACTACTTCCCGTCCCCTTAGACTTGAGGTATTTTTTCACATCATAAAGATGATAGGACCAAGTTTAAGTTTGAGAAATGCACCTTCCTCATGGAAGTCACTTTGAAATAGGTGTGGAAAATTGACATTTAACAAAGTAGCGTCTGTCATCACCAATCCGGCACTATGATAATTCTTCACCGGGAACTCCTCGTGAAAGGAGATTTTGGTTTCGTATTTTTATGATTATTTACTAATGCACAGCCTTTAGTTTGGTGGATGTAATCTGGAAACAAAACAACAACATAACACAAAAATACCATCGACTATGATAAGACGGAATGATGACAAATCTGAAATATCAAAGTAAATTATAATATTAACATGAAATTGTTACAATCTCACCCATGAGGTACTTCAAGTGTTATTGACTTCACTTGACTTTCACCAAGACTATGGGAGAAACTTTACAATTACACCTCTTAATGGCTTCTTTAACACACCTTTAAGTGGTGATGGCTTCCTTCGCACACTTCCTACAATATTTCTCACTACTTCCTTCTATGCTAAATGAGGGGGTGGCTCTCTATTTATAGAACTTCTAGGCTTATCCATCTTATCTCTAAGATAGATAAGAAATCCCTCTAACGAATCATATTCCATACCTTAACTCTTATCTGTACATGTAAGCTTATCTTTTAAGATAAGATAAACCTTATCATTTTACATGGGTTCCACATTTTTAGACTTTTTACAAATAAAATACACAAAATATTTATGACCTCACTCCTTGTCCTTATTACCAATATAATATTTCTAATTCCTAATCATGTAGACCCTACTTCTCTAATTACCCAAACTTTGACATTTTAACATTACCAAACCACTTATGACAACTATTTAATTTTTACAACATTCCTATTGTACTTTGTATTCCACCGTCCTCCACATTATTGGCGGCATCGTCTTGTCATTGTAAGCGCCGTTATATTCTATCGGATGCTACTACTAATTATAGATTTTAACAACATCCTATTCCTAATACATACATTAATGAAATAGAAATTACGGAGGAAAATTTTAGTGTCGACACATCCTCCCATGTAGTTGTAGTCTCATCATATCTATCCCACTAGAATCGAACTTGATCAATCTCGTGGCCTCGAAGGTCTAAGGTCTACACCTACTGATGTGGTCCAATCTAATACATGAGAAGGATTTGGAATGTATCTCCTAAGAATAGAAATATAGAACATATCATGCATGTTAGATGGCGGGATAAAGGACTGATCCACTCCAAGATCTCAAATGGACCCAAAAATCTAGGAGCTAGCTTAGAGACTTTCCCATAACTAATAGGGATCTTATGATGTCTTATATGTAGAAACACCTTTGTGCTGTTATCTAATTTTGACCCTCAGTGAAATGGACAAACACAACCTTGCACACCTAGAAAATGGAGGGATTTATTCATTCATGGGAGCTTGCATTTCAAAATTGGCCAAGCAAGTTACAGGTGGGCTCAGCAATGGCAATAATGTTGGAGGAAAGAAATTAAAGGAAGCTCGGAGTTGAGATAAGTGAAAAAAAATGGGGACTCTGAATTCTGAAGTTTTCAGACTTCAGAGTTTTAGATTTCAGAGTTTCAGCAATCGGTCGGGCGGGAAAAAATAAGAAAAAAGGCCCGAAAACCCTAAACTATGAAGTCCGAAGGCTTAGGGGTTTTGGATTCGACGATGCCGTGGATCAGGGATGTTGAAGTCCAAACTCGAAGTACGAATTTAAGACTTCGAGAAGTTTAGAGATTTAGAGGTTCGTGGGTCTTCACTTGAACAAATGTAAAAGCATGAGCAAATGCTCAAAATCCCAAAAACTTGAAGTTCGAAAGGGTTTGGTTTTTTGGGGTCAAACTTGAGTTTGAGGTAAACACAATGGGAATTTTAGACTTTCGGAGGTCCGATTTCGGACTTTCGAAGGTCCCGATTTCATACTTTCGAAAGTCGAGTTTTGGGGGGTTTGTTTTGGGCTTGAGTCAGCAAGAAGCCCAAAAGGAGAAAGGTACGAAACCCAATGTTTCAATTTTAGACTTCATGAGTTTTAGAGGTTCGAAGGTTTTAGCGGGTTGGCGGGATAAACAAGTGTCACGAGTTCAAAAGGTGCAAAGTGCGAAACCCAAAGTTTGAATTTTGGACTTTGGAGTTACGAAGTTTTGGAGGTTTCACACACCCAACTGAATGAACAAGTAACATCAACCTCCAAAGTCAAAATGCTTGAAAGTCTGAAATTTTCAGATTTTAGAGGTTGTAATGCATTTCAAAGTTTGAAGAAATAGAGCCAACCACTCGTATTTAATGCAGTATGGCACCATAATCTTCATATGTCCATAAATTTGGATTGGGAGCTTAGATTTGCACAAGAAAGGACATTTTGGACTGAATATTTCAAAATGAAAAAATACAGTCTGCCATTTTAGGGGGTGTTTTTAGGTTTTCACATACCACAATGATGAGGTATGGGATTCCTTTCTTCTGCAACAAGGAAAATTCCAATGAGGTATGGGATTTGCAGTGGCACCCATCATTATTACAAGTGAATTGAATGCATTTTAGGGTATTTAAAGAAATATTTCAAGTTTCTTCCCTCTCTCCCTTCTCTCATTCCTACTATATATTGTATGGAGGGTCATTGTTCTAATGTTGGATAATTTTTCTTTGCACCCTCCCTTCTTCTATTGTCTGTAATTGAATTTGTGGAGCTCAAACCTCCCATCTAAACTATAAATATAATCTTTCCTCTTGGCCATTGTAATTCACTATATCAAATTTGTGGGTAAATAATAGACGTTTGTGGATGAATTTCAACCCTCTCTTATGTTCATTACATCTTCCTGATCTCTCATTACAATCTTAGTTATCTATGCATGGTTATTGTATTACATGTCTAATGGTTTTTGTTTAATGGTTAGTGGATTCTCATCAATGGATTTAGCTGTGGTGTATTTTCACCCTTCTACATCTAATTGTGGTTTCCACCTCCATGAAAAGTAGGTGTCCATCATTCCTTTTGGTGCATCACCTTTATTAGTTTAGGTTTAATTTCTTGTAATATTCTTAACCCTATCTCCTTGGCAAGTTAGAGTATATTTTAGAGTGGATCCTCTACAATTTGGATGTGTGCATCAGAATAGAGGAATATGAACCTCCTTCATCCGGAGGGTTATCCCAATTACAAATTCCCACACTTTAGGATAGCTCCATGTTTGAAAAATCAAATTGACTACCTCAACCATCCACCGGAAAGCATTCACGGGTGTTATGATTTCACCATAATAGATCCCACCTTATAATTACGGTCAACTCTCCTCAGATCTACATACTTCTTATGTCTATCATGTGCCTCCTATAATCTCTGTTAGATCAAAACAACCTATTGCTCCATGTCTTATAACATAGTTGGCCCAAGAGATACTCTGTCCTCTAGTCTATCCCAACTCAAAGGTGTCTTGCACTCCCTACCATATAACACCTAAAATGGAGCCATACTAATAGAACTCTAAAAATTTTTATTGAATGTGAACTCAACCAAGTATAAATACTCCTCCCATCTCGACTCATGATACATGACATACATTACGAAGCGTGTCCTCAAAATCAGGTTCACCCACTCATTCTATCCATTTGTCTCTAGATGATAGGTTGTACAAATTTGATGTTCGTCCCAACGGCATACTTTGCATGGTAGTATACAAGTGTGATGTATATAAGGGATCATGCTCATAAATGATCTTCCATGAGAATCTCATGCAATCTGAAAATCTCATCCAAGTACACTTTACCACTTTGCATTGGCTATATATGTGGTCTTTATTGGAGAAAAATGATCCATTTTCATCAATCTATTCATCATGACCATGATGGCATCGTGGTGGTATCTCGACGTAGGTAGCCCTACTATAAAATCCATGGAAATGGTGTTCCATTTCCACTCTAGTATGGCATGTGGGTAAAGAAGGCCAGTTGGATGATGATGCTCGACCTTCACTCTCTATCACTCCAAACAACGAGACAAAAATGAGCTACATCCCTTTGAAGTCCTCTCCAATGGTATAATTTCCTCAAATTAGTGTACATCTTCTTCACCCATGGATGGGCTGAATAGGGTGCACGATGTGCCTTAACAAGGATATCCTACCTCAATCCTCCATCTCTGGGTACATAAATATGAACTTTGTGTCATAGAAGAACATCTTCCTCCAATGTAAATCCCTCAAACTTCCCCTTAAGGGGTCTCTAAGACTCAATCCCTGCTCTAACTGAAAGGTAGAAGTTATCATGAGGAGAGCTTTGTAAGATCCTAGTCATCAAGTCCTTACCAATGGTTGTCTCCATAACCAAATGCCTCCAATGAATTAAGGCATTTGTAACCAAATTCTCCTTCCCCTTCATGTGCTTTATCTCTATATCATACTCACAAAGAAGCTCCATCCAACACCATTTACAAACATTGAGATTAGGATGTGTGAAGAGATGTTGAAGACTCAAGTGATCACTCTTGAGAACGAACCTCTTTCCTAAAAGGAAATGTCTCCAACACACCAAAGCATGCACAACTACTCCAACCTCAAGGTCACAAGTCTTCTAATTGAGCTCATAATCCTTAAGTTTGTGAGACTCAAAGGATCCTACATGGCCATCCAGCATCAACACACCTCCTACTCATGCCAAAGAAGCATCTGTACACACGAAGAAATATCTATGTGCATCTAGAATTTCTAGAATAGGTGTTGTCGTAAGGCATTCTTTCAATCTCCTAAAGGCCTGCTCACATTTGTCCTACCAAAAAAACTTCTTCCCTTTCCTCTGAAGGGAAGTGATGGAATGCACAATACGTTATAAATCCTAAAAAAATCTCCTGTAATAGCCTACCAATCCCTTGAAGTTGTGCACCTTGGTCACATTATTTGGTACTGGCCAATCCACAATAGATCTAATCTTGGAAGGATCTATTGCGATACCTTCCATAGAAATAATGCGGCCAAGATACTCAACCTCATACTAAAATAATGCACACTTCTGCAAGTTCCCATAAATCTGCTACTCATGAAGACATAGAATAACATTTGAAGGTGCTCCTCATGTTCCTCACGTGTTCATGAGTGTATATATATCATTAAGGAATATAAGCTCAAAATGACCTAAAATGTATCGAGTACCCCGTTCATTAAACTCATGAACACCGTGGGGAAATCATTAGATTGAATGGCACAACCATGAACTCATAGTGGCCATATTATGCACGGAAGGCTATCTTATGAATATTTTCCTCCGTGATCCTTAGCCGATGGTTACCAGACTTAAGATCTATCTTGGGAAACATTGTCGCCCTCTTCATCTGATCAAAAAAATCATTGATACGTGGAAGGGGGTGACGATTCTTGATCATTACTTTGTTTAGCTGGTGGTAATCAATACACAATCTCAAGGATCCATCCTTCTTCTTCACAAAAATAATTGTTATCCAAAATTCACCCCTAAAGGTAATTTTGATAACCTACATCATTTCTTCAGGCTTGAGCAAGTAGAAATGGTCCGAGGCCCAAAAATTAGGTTTTTGGATTCCCTTTGGTTCCTCTCTAACTTCCCTATCTAAGGAAAAAATCCAAGAAGTTAGAAAGTTACAAAAATGAGGTCACAGGCCTATTTTAATGCAAATCGGGTTTGAGAGTTGTGGATGGAACCAAGGTGGATTGTACCAAGGTTCATCATACCAAGTTCAGAGATGAAATACAAAGGAATCAGTCAATTCAGATTTCTTTATCACAGTCGCACAAGGTATGGGTGGGAAAGTTGAGACTTGAAAGCCTGATTTTCCCAAAATGGCTCAAATGGAAAGATTCAGTGAAGTCGGGTTGAAATGTCCCAGACGGTCCGCGGGACATCAAGACAGCCGAGACCTGAAAATCTAAAATGCCACACCAAGAGAAAATCGGCTAAGTCAGATATTTTCGGTCTAGGACACACAAGTTCACGCGGGACACATGGGACCCATATCACTAAAAATTCCATCACAAAGTAGTGCGTGTGAAGCGGCAGTCAATAACCTCGATGGCCCGGTCAAGCAAATGGGACACGCGGGACACGAGTTCGTTGAGGACCCGATTTTGTCAAAAATTTCGATAGGAAGGAAGCTTGTGGGTGGAGCGTAATTTTTTTTTTTTGGGAAAACTGGGACGTAAGGACCCAATATACCCAATATATCCACATGCAAGGAAAACAATGCAAATCAGACCCGAACTTCAAACGGCCATAACTTTTGACCCGAGCTCTGATTTTCACAAAATTTGACTTTTTGGAATGAGAACGATGTCCTCTACACCATAGAAGTATGATTTATTATTTTTAATGAGGTTAGGTATATGAAATAAAAGGAAACATGTTCATCCCCAATCAATCAGATGCTCATTCCCGTTAAATGACAGAAATGCCTAGCAGACCCAAAACAACTATCTACACTCAGAAGGCCATAACATTTGAAATTATCAATGAAAATGCACAAAATTGGTACCATTTGAATCATGTTTCCAAGCCTGATGCAAAGAAATAAATAAATTTGGATTTAGATGAGGAATCAATCATGATTTTTAGAAAACAGCCCGATTCGAACAATGATTTGATTTGATTTGGTAGTGAGATGCATTAATGAAGCATGGGTAGACATTTTTCACTATTGCAAGTTATGGGATAGTATGGGGGCCTTTTTCAAGAAACATACCATCATTTCAATCCATTTATGACATCTTGCAAGTGGTTGAAGGACAAATTTCAGGATTTTCATTTTCCCTCTCTCTCTCTCTTCTCAAATTTCTATAAATTGGAGTGTTGGGATCATTGTAAAGGGAGATAGTTTTGAGTAGAAAAACTCTGTCAAATTTTTTTGTGAAGCCAATGTGCTACAGCCCTTGTAGTGGACTCCTTGCATGGTGATCTAGGCCCTTATTCTGTAATAGATTGGATTGTGCATATCAATGAAGCAATAAATACGAGTTTATGGATACTTCTTCCCCTGTTGTGTTTGTTTATATTCCTCTCCCCCTTCAATATCATTGTATATATATTATTTCTATATTATACTTTGCAGGATTCATTCTCATTGTGCATGTATGGAATATTATTGTGAATGCATTTCTTTGGAATGTGGAGAATGTTATCACCCCTTCTAGTATGCACTTTACTTTTGTTTTTCACACATTGGATACTATTCTCACACCCTCCTTTTCTGGTGTATCACCACTTTAGTGTAGGATTTTTTCATGTACTCTCTCTCCCTAGTCCCTTGGAAATTTAGATTAGGATTAGATAGTTTTGCCAGCATTAGAGTAGATTGTGGCAGGTAGTTTAGGAGTAAGAACCAACTTTCTCTGGAGTTCTATCTCAAGTAGCAAGTCCCACAACTTGGAGATAATACCCATGTTATCCAATCACACTGTGAGCTCAAGCACACACACTTGTGTAAACAATAGGGTGTTGTGATTTAGAGATAACAATAATTGGTGCACCCAAGGAGATACACTAGGACAAATTAGGCCTTTCTCAAGAAGGCCCTCCAACTACAACTTGAGCTCACAAAGCTCAGGGGTAGTCATCCTATATGGTGTGCATGAGATAAGCTCGATCTAGGAACCAAATCAATATGAAAGTATATCTCACGTGGGGGAGGTAGACCTGGAAAATCCCTTGGAAAAAATAGAAAACTCCTCAAAATAGGGTGATCATCAAGTGACGGCCCACTAGACTCATCCTCTGACCTATCACTAACAGTGATAGCATACAACTAACAACCTCATTGTGCACACCACTTAAGCTACATAACAGATATGGTGTGAATGGATATAGGTCTCCTAACTCCAGCAATCACTAACTCAACTCCCAGATTATCAACACAAGATATAACCTTGCTGTAATAATCTACTCTAGCTCTGTGGGAAGATAACCAATCCATGCCCAAGATAACTCCATATGAACCCAAGGGAAGGATACAAAGATCCAAATTCATGGTGAAGGGTCTTAGGTAAACTACACACTCCTTAGCTAAGGAGTCCACTAAGAGCTTGGCTCTAGAAGCCATCTCAACATCCCAACTAAAACCCTTCCTAACTACCACTAGCTGCATCACTCTACTCATGAAGGAGAAATAAAAGAATCTGAGGAGCTTGAATCAAATAACATAGAGGTAGAAATACCACCAATGCTTCCTAAATTTTTTGATAATTATGCCCTGGTGCTCAACCTAGTAATTCTCGACCACAAGCATATATCATGTGGTTCCTATTCATATCACCTACTTTAGGATATGAAATATGTCCCTTACCCTTGTTATTAGGGTTCTCCGGACACTCTCTCTAATGATGCCCCTGTACACCACATCTGTAACAACTACCTGGTCCCCTCCGATTAGATGCGGCTCTCGAAAAGTACTCTAGTGGTACGTGTGTTATGGATCTTCATGATCCTTCCATGGACTATTAAGGTCCCTTTTTGTGAGCTCAAGATGACCGAGCTCTAGGTGGCCCCCTGTGTCCGACGGGTCCTCCGGGGAGGAGGTTCCATACTCTGTCCCCTATGAGTATCAAATATTTGTGGAGGTCTAAACAGTGGATGAGTATTCTCCTGCTACTACTGAGGTGGCTATTGTGGTGGCCTGAAAGAAGATTATGTTGAATCATGTCTGCCACAAGGAGGGGGAGATGCCCCCCTCAATCCACTCTCCTGCATCTACTAAATATGGCTCCTCACTTGGTCTCTAGCCTACTATATCTCCCCCTTGTCTCCTCCATAATGTAGGCATTCTCTACGGCCTTAGCTAAAGTCTGCGAACAATGAATATACACTGCTCCTCCCAAATCTAGGTTTAGGCCCCTGATGAACCTCTAGATCCTAACCTACATATCCTACATGTAGTTGACATACTGAAGAAAATCCAAAAACTTCTCTCATACTCTGTCGGTGTCATCTTATCCTTTCGTAGATCATGAAACTCATCGATCCTCTACTAAATAAATCATCTAGATAAGTATCGACTCCTGAAATGCTCGCAAAGAACTCCCATGTAACTATTTATGAATCCACATAGAGCTTCGCTGCTCCTCAATTCTCCAAAAATATTCACTCCATCTCTCGGATGTGGATGGAAACATGAGCCTTTGTGTTGCTTTGGTACATAGACATATCTTGAAGCATCCACTCAAGCTAACCAACCATGCCTCTTCCTAAAATCCCCTAGTGTCTCTAGAAAAGTGAGATGAGCGTAGCTTTAGGATCTCCCTTATATGATCTACTGCTGTAGATTGTCTTCCTCAAGGTCTCTCATCATAATCGTCTCTCTTTATAAGGCTCCTATATCTCTCTCTATGTCCTGTAGCCCTATCTCCATGCCCTCTCCGAGGTAAATAATGTCCTGCTGACTCCACATGGGATTTCTCTGCTCTATACTCCTTGTTGTTTCATGAAGGTTACTTGAGCCTCATGTGATGGCTCCCTATCATGTTGGCTAGGTCATGGCCCTACTGCTCCACCTCATATACTTACATTAACCTCTTGTGAGGTCAGTAAGATCTGTAGAAGTATAGCGGAAACACCCTTCTTTTGAGGCGATAGATATAACTCGACGTGCAAGAATTCATCGTCTAGTTTGTGCCTCTGCATAGACCAAGATGAGAGTTATTTCATCATCATCTAGGTTTTGTTTCAGTATTCTAAGATCATATGCTTTAAGTTATCACAATGTCATGTGTTCTAAGTTTAGAGTCATACTAAGTTCACTATTTGTTTCCAAGTGTGGCCAGGGTGCAAGCGTTGAACCCATGACTCTAATACCAAGTGTAACAGCCACATTTTTGATGTTCCAAACCACATTAAATCTTAAATAATTACTTAGGAAATTTTGGAAAAAACAAATTTTTAAAGGGTTGTAAGGGTGTTAAACCCTAGAGTACATTTAATTAACTCCTACCAATAATTTTCTTCATTACATTAGGTTGATCCAACCTAGATTAATAATTAAATATTATTAATCTATTTCTAAATTTATTTCAGTTATAATCTTCTAGCAATGCATCCATAAATTCCTTTCTTAGTTTAAGTTTAATTCTTTTAGGAAATTAATATCCATACTCCACACTTATAACATTTACCCTTGGTTAAATTAATCCCCTTAAGTCATTATCTTTAATGTCCATTCACAATACCATTATTTAGTTACTATAGTTTTAATTCCATTTAATTATTTACTAAACCATGATAAGAGGGTTACATTTTAACTTAAAACACTAAGGCCCTAAGTGGCCCCATTCACAAATTACACATACATTTAATTAAAACATATATTCCCATAAAATACCCTCACCTAAAAGTTGTAGGATTGATTCCCAAGACTTATATTGATTCATTTTAGGCCCTTAGATCTTAGGTTTTCATTCTAACCCTAATCATCCTTATGAAATCCTTTTAATATTTTTCTTGCCCTAGTTTCCTCATTTGTTCTCTTTTCTTTTCTTTCTTTTGCAGGTTGGAATAGAGGAAGCCATGAAAGTATGGGAGAAACCATGGAGGAATTTCTTTGGATCTAGTTTGCAAATGGGAAAATATTCCTCCATTCTTCTCTTCATTTAGTTTAGTTTATTCATGGGTTTATTTATTGTATAGATTCCACCATGAATCTGGTTTTACTATTTGGTTATTAACATTCTTTGAGTTCATTATTTGGGGAAAACCCTCACTCCATTTGATCTATGAGGATATACACTCATATACATATATACATGCTTGTATATATGTATATACGTGTATATATACTCATTATGTGGTTGGATCTACATTTAGGTTTCGAAAATATACTTTTCGAGTTACTCGTTTGATCAAAAACACATTTTTATAAAACTGTTTTGGCACACAAGTGACTCGTGGTGGTCACTTGACCGGCCATCATACGCATTGAGCTACCAACACCGGTTCCATTGCGGTGTTGGTTACAGTAAATCTAGAAAATTTTATAACCATTGTATACAAATGAATATATCCTTGATATATCCATCTGTATACATTCTTGGATCATTTTATAGTTTATCATAGTATTTGAATTCTCTAGTTTGTTCCAGAATGTAAAAATTCTAAATTTAAAGTGGAAAGTGTGTTTTTCATACGACTTCCAAAGTGACCGGTGCCGGTCATAGGTATGTTGACACCGTCGATACAAGAGCTAACGCCGGTACTATAGATTTGATATATTAAGCACAAATCTATATATTTTCATTCATACTCTTCTAAATGAATCTAAAAAGATGAGGAAGATATCCATTGTTGTTGTGTAATTGTGTTCTAGGTATCAAATTGAGTAACTTAAGCTAGAAGTTAAATTTTCCAAAACTATAACAATATACACGGTGATCGATGTCGATCAGGGTCTACCAATGTCGATTAAGCGATTGGTACCGGTCCTTAATGGAGGGTATATATACTATAAAAAGGTATAATACTATAAAAAAGGATATATATAAGAATATATATATCAAGTAATATATATATATATATATCAAGAACAAAGTTTTATAAACTGTTTTAAGATAGAAAACAACTATGAAGAACATCCAATTCATTTCTTTGATTAAAACATTAAATTTGTAGCATCTTTCCTTTGAAATAAAATGTAAAATTTTGAGAAGAATAAGATACAACACACTTAAATAAACTCCTTTTTATTTCAAACTTGCAAACAATACAACCAAGGAACTCTACAACACTTTACTTACAATATTGTCATTCCTTCACAAGAATACATATTGCAACTTTTAATAAAGTCTAAAATTTGGAGAGTTTCATTTCCAACCAAAAATACAACTTAAGCTTATTCCTTTCAACTACAACATTGTAACTTGATAAATATAATTTACAAGGATTTCTTTTAAAATGCAATAATTACAAGCCTTCCACTCTAAGTGGAAACAACATGGCTAAATTTTACAAATGTAGGATTCCTTTTTGTCTTCTACAAAATACTCTAAGTCCAAATCTTCAACTTGAGCTCCACCATTTTCTTCTCTTCAAGCACAACAACAAAGAAGGGGAGTAGGCAACACTCTCCACCCAACCAATAATCCAATGAGGAGAAGAATCTATTCTCCTCATTGGCCCCCGAGCCCCAACCATAGAGCAATAAGAAATGGATACAACCAATGACAACTTTCACAAATTCTTCCACAATACAACACACATGCCAACAATATTTCAACACACACACAAGCACAAAAATAACAATATCAAAGAATGCAACTTTTCCAAACAAGGCTCCGAAACACAAAAGAAACCCAAAAAGACTCTTATGCCTCTTTTAAATTCTCTTATGCCTCCCTCAATCTCTTATGCCTCCCACAATCTCTTATGCCTCCCTCAAATAAAACATATAAGATAAGTAAGCATTTTTCTTATCTAAAAGGTGGGGCACCCAACCCAACTCCCTCCCAAAATGTGTAACAATACTCTTATGCCTCCCTCCAAAAGATCCCCATAAACCTTCTCCTACACCATACTTAAGGCCATACTACCCAAGCCCAAAAATATGCACACACAACATTCATTTATTTACATACACACACATATATAAAAATAAATTGCATGGGTGAAGTTCCTACCTTGCCATTGCAAGAAACTTGATCAAAAATCACAACTCTAAGATCCTTCCAAGCTCAAGCCCAAATCCAAGCAAGCAACTCAAGCTAAAAACTCCAAAATAACCATGCACAACAAAATGAAGTAACCCCAAAACCATCAAATTAACTTGCATATATAGAAAAAGAGGAGAGGAGGGTGAGGTGGCTCCATGTAGGATGTCAAATCACTTCTTATTAACTCCACATCAAAAATTCAAACATCAAATCCAAGGTTAATAAATTGGTGGTTGAGGAAATGACAAACCTCTTACACACACAAACTCTTACCCACACCTCTAAAGGACACAATTAAAAACTCATGTAAGAAAGTGCAATAAATATCACCTTTTACCTTACAAATCACATAATGGGGTCTATTTTTGACCCCTTAACCCATAGGTATAGTTGGTAGATGAATTTAAGAGGTGTGGGACAAGCTTAACTTGTCCCACAAGCCTCCAAAATGGCCCTTAAGCCAAAATCCGAATTTGACATGCAAGGTTGAGTACACAACACTTAAACCAATAAAAATCCTTTCAAATCCAAAATAAAATCAAGGAAAATCTACCAAAATTAAATACCCCTTGGTCACATCTCAAATTACTTTAATTAAAAAGATTAATTAGCTTAAATAGAGCACATTAAATAACAATAATAAAGTAAATCAAAGACTAAAATAAAGCACATACTCACAACATAATAAAAGGAAAGGGAAAAAACACATAGCCCATGGTCACAATTTGAGGTCATCCCCCCCATGGGGACCTCCTAACAATCTAACAACACACAACAATAAAACTAAACATAAATATGCCATGGTGACCTTCGTTGTATCCATCCAATATTCCACTATGGTTGGTCTCATATCCCCCTTTTGTTTGTTGTGATATAATCACCTATAAAAATCAAACAATACCTCCTTCGGCCTCATGGCCGCATCAAATACATCAATAATAAAATACATGCACATCCATCAATAAACATCATCATATCATGAATTCATCATCAAAGCTAAGCAATGCTATCATTTGTTTATCATTTCAAAAACATCTCAATTCTACCATTTCATCAATATCAGTGAGATCACAAGATTAGTTCAAACACCAAAACATAGTCAATACGATGGAAATTCAGAATGTCAGTATATATATATATATATATACATTATATGAATTTCCATATATTGACTATATATTTATATATTTAACGATATATATATATATATATATATATATATATATATATATATATATATATATATATATATATATATATAATTTAATCAACACATCATCATCATCAATGCAGAATGTCTATCCATGCCTCTAAGAATCCATACAACCATAATATGAATCACAACATATCAATAGTTAGAATATCTCTACCATCTATCATCATGCTAAACCAAAATAACATAGTAAAGTCCATGTCTATAGTCCATAGTAATCAAAATCAAAATATGATAAGTGTTGAAGAGGAGTGGGCACTACAATCTGGTTTTACATACTTGCTTCACATAGCATTACTAATAATCTCCAAGAGAACATTGTCCTTGTTTAAAATGATATAATGGATTTGCATCTCTTGCAACAATCTTGGAGATAAATTTGGTTGCAGTGTATCAGTCAACACATGTGTGAAGGTTCTTAACTACTCTAATAGTTGTCCCATAGAGCATGTTTAAGAATCCAAATGCAATTGCCTACTTCTCACTATGGTGGCAGAAGAATAATTCTTTTTCCTCCTTTTCCATATCAAACAATAGATATTCTAAATCTGGAAAATATCTTGCTCCCTTCATCTCCCAAGACAATTTCTCCAACATTGCATGAATCTCCTATGTCTATGGGTGTGATTTGTCTTCTACACAAAAAGCATGTACCATTTTATGGCCTTCAATCCAACTACATCCATGTATCTTTTAATTCCTTTCTTTCATCAATCTCCCTACCATTTGAACCGCACCCAACTTGCCCACTTTTGCATAGATGTGTGAGTGAAGAACATAAGCCTCGACATTTTGAGGATCCAAATCCAAAAGAATAGTTGTTGTAAATAATCCTAACCTTGTATTCCTATGTGCTCTTCATGCACCAAGTAAACACGGCCACACAACGGACACCTATTTGATTGGCATTTTTATGATAAAGTTTAGAGTTTCCTCAAGATAGCCAGGATGACCAATAAGGTCAACCATGCACACATAATGACCAATTATAGCTGTAATATAATAAAATTCATTCATGCGATTGAAATATTTACAACCCTAATCCACTAAACCTGTATGGTTGCATGCTAATAAAACACAAGTGAAGGTTACATGGTCAGGTATGTTTCAAAGTGATTCATCACTTCAAAAAGTTCAAGAGCATCCTTGCGAAATCCATTTTTGTGTATCCTAAAATCATGGCATTCCATGAGACTACATTTTTCCGAGGCACTTTTTCAAACATTAATGTGCCTTGGGTATGATTCCACATTTTGCATACATATCTACTAAGGTATTTACAACTACAACATTTGAGAAAAATGAGAGCTCCTAGAGGATCATTACTTCTTTCAATGGCACAAAAGAAAAACAATCCATGAAGGAAAATGGTGTAACCAAAGGCATTCTCCATTGTAGTGTGCTCAAGATCAGAAGCTCCATTCTTTGAATGGTATGAGCATCAAATATGAATCTTGCATCCTCCCTCTGTATATTAGAGAAAACATCACATTAGACCTCTCATCTACAATGTCTTGTTCTAATAAATAGAGTACTTTTTAGTCATGTTTTTACCTGCAAATCAAGGAGAAGAGGAATGTGGGTGTCCACCATTTTAGCCGTGAGAGACACGCAAGCAACAAAGACCATATGAAAAATCTAAGCCTTGCAGGTACCTTGTTGGAATGGTGCTCAAGAACTTATATTTCCCTTTTGTACATACAATTCAAAGAAACAACAAACCCTTTACCAAAAAAGAGCACACGATTTCAAACACACAAAAAATTCAACACTATCTTCCCCATATTACTTACTAACAATTTATACATCGATAGGAACCGATCTAGGTAATTAACAGCCAGGTAGCCTATCAGGGACCCAAAATTATAAAAGCAATGCACCTGCACACATACACAGATATAGCCTGATATTAGCCTAAAACAATCGGTATGATATTAGGCCAAACTAAACTGTAGGTACATGAAATATTGAATTAGAAACAATGAATCTTTGAAACAAGTAAACACACTTTGAAAGTATGATATATGTACAAAGTCCAGACCAATTTGGCTTAACAACACAGACATCTCCAGAGATAAGCTATAATAATCTTAAACCAAGAGATTAAACTGGGCACCCAAATACAGTTTCAATCCAACTAAAACTAAATGCCCAAAGAATCAATCCTCTAAGCAAGTAAATAATGTTTGATAGGTCTATAGGACAATTTGGCTAAACTACAGTGACACAGATAATCTGGTACATTATTCTTGCACCCAAACTATTAAATGAGTACAAAAACTTGATACGCAAATACACATCCAATCCAGCTTTTAATAAACAAATGAATACATTTTAACAAGTATATAGACCAATTTCGCTAAAATACAAACATAGATAACCCAAGACAATATCCCTACACCCAAATCCTTTTTCAATCAAGATAAAATTGAACAACCTTAGAAACAATCTCAATAAAAGACCAATTTGTATGCCATCTTATCTCATTGAACTAAATGAGGAAACAAGTTAAATACCTTGAGAATCCATTTGACAACATCCATGCGTGCGTGGAGGTCTAGAGTTCAATTCCTAAAGCGATCCAGATAGTCTTGCATGGGTATGTAATTGGACTGTTTTTGGACCAACACAAAGAGTGATTCATCATCATCGGCTGAAGAAAAAGACATAGACAGATGGGTCTATTGGGTATCATCCCGAGCATCCCAGGATTTGATATTAGAGCCATTTTCAAGAATATTGAACATGCGGTCAAATTTGGGCACCATGGCTTCTTTTAATCAGATCTTCACCATCATTTTGTTTCCTTCCTTCCTCTCTAGAAATAATCCCAAGACAGGGAAAAGGCCAATGAATTAAAAGCGAGAATCGAGTCCACAATACCTTGTAGAGAATGCAGCGTACAAAGGGTCTCTAAACCTCGCATCGAGTCCACAATGACAGATAAAAACATGGTATGGCTTGATCGATGCATAAGGCATTTTCTAGTTCTCATCGTAGAGTCATTTTACATTTAATGTTGACATATGTACACATAGCCACAAATAGTCCACATTTACCGCCAAGATTTTCAATGCATTCTTAGAAAGCAAATCTCCACCATCATTACGTCAAGGCATTCCCCTATGGGAAAGGCCCCTGCGGACATTTCTACGACTGTCTTAATTTTGACGGTTTGACTGCCTGGAAGTTTGTTCTTTTTCGCCTATTTTTAATAGTTATTTTATTCTTTTTCGCCTATTTTTAATAGTGTTTTTTTTGGGTGCATGTTGAATGCAGCAGTTATTTTTAACAGTCATTTTTGTTTTTGCAGCGGCTATTTTTAACAGTCGTTTTTGTTTTTGCGGGGGCTATTTTTAAGAGTGTTTTTTCTTGCAAGCTGCTATTTTTAACAGTCGTTTTTGTTTTTGCGGGGGCTATTTTTAAGAGTGTTTTTTCTTGCATGCTCAATGAGGGTTTGTGTGACAGATTTTTGTGTATAAGTAGAAGAGGTGCGGGTTTGCAATTTCACAAGATTCATTACGGTGCTAAGGATTTCGGGTTTGCAATTTCACAGGTATTTATTACTCTGTTCTCATCAATTTACTTTGAAACTACTTATCTGCCTTGGTCACAACATCCAGAACAATGACAAGTTGCAATCTTTGAGTCTGGTAGCGAGCTTATTGATTATTTATTCCCTCACTGTGCTTGGTCTTATCTTGACCTGCACCTTTCTCATGTGGACTGCACGAGTTCTATATGTAATAAGCTAAAGCTGAAAGCTTAGGAGTTTCGTAGTCAGGTTTTTGGAATCTGAGAACCAGTATAAAAAACATGCAAATGGGTGTCTGTCTGTTTTCTATATTGATCTCTTGTCTTCCCTTGGCGTTTTAATCATCCCTAAAATACTTAAATTGTTTTATTTTCCTGCACCTTTAGGCTTATGCATCCCTAAAATACTTAAATTGTTTTCTTTTCCTGCATAATGCAAAATTGAATATCTTCACCTTCGCAACCATACTTCTTTGAAAAAAATTAATATGACAACAGAGCTAAAAGAAAACCATAGTACCTACTACCACGCATTCTCATATGTACAGTAATATCCAGATCAGGACCGTCTTCACTCTAAGTGCTGCAGACACTAAATGGCCAGATCTCCACAATATTATGTCGAGTGAATGCCCAACAGATCCTCGAGCTGCACAACGTTGGAGAACACTTAACATTGTCTCTAACCCTCATAGAGTATCAACATACCTACATCACAGATTCACAATATTTCACGAAGAAATATTGCAGAAGGAACTTGGAGCAGTAGACTTTTGGTACAGGTAATCAAATCTACTTATTTCAAAGTTATTTCCAAACTACATAGCTAATATTTATGTTCCCTTGTCTCGCAAGTATGAATGGCAACATAGAGGCTCCGCACATGTCCACGGTTTATTGTGGCTCGATAATGTGCCCAAAGTTGACAAAATGGATTGGGAGGATACAACAGTTACTAAGGCCTCAAAACAATACTTTGATAAGTTCATGTCTGCCTGGAACCCTCGACCAGCATGCAACCGCTTGGATTTTGTTCCCAGGTCACTCCTAGATGACCCTTGCTTGCTAGATACAACCAAAATTCTATCCTCCTCCCCAAATTCAGACCTTAAAGAACTGATTAATCAAGTTCAGTGCCACACTAAATGTTCAAAACAGACATGCCTGCGTAGAAAGCAATCACAGCTCCAGTGCAGGTACAATGCCCCCTGGGCCGCGTAACCTACTTCTTCCTTACACATTGAAAGTGATGGGAAAATTAAGTACCTCCCTTCTAGAAATGATGACAGATTGAACATCCACAATCAAACTATGATATACATATGGAGAGCAAATGTCGATTGCCAACCGGTACTTTTCCGCCATGTTGTTCTTGAGTATATTGCAAAATATGCTTCGAAAGCCAAGCAACGCTCAGAAACATATCACCAAATGTTATCCAGATTTTCAAGAGACGCAGATGCAGATTCTCCAGCACATATCGCGATCCGTAAAATGCTAACAGAAAGCATTGTCGAACATGAAATAAGCACACAAGAAACATGCCACATGTTGCAAAAAATGCCACTTGTTATGTGCAGTCATCCATTTGTATCATTAAATGTTGGAAAAAAAATTCTGAGACGTGTCGTTGAAAGTGACGCTGATGCAGAACAAACATCCGCTTTCTTGGATGCATATAAAGTTCATCCAACAATCATGGAACACCTACCACTTATTCAAGTTGCTCGAGGTTGGAGCTACAACAAGAATCGTAAAGGTGATAAATGGAAAAAGCGAACGATACATGCAATTGTTCGGGTCCACCCGAGATTTGTGGATGTCCCAGCTCAGGATTCAACGTCATATGACCTTTTCTGTTGGTCAGAACTCCTTTTATACAAGCCTTTCAGAAATATTGCATCAGAATTTGGAGCAACCCCACATGACATCAACGGCACTTGGGACATGTTTAAGCACAACTACAAACCGTGGCATGTTTTACGCACAACCGCAGACACAGGACCTGTTACGGATGTTAGTTCTGACTCTGAGCCCGAATGCAGTATTCAACACGAACCATTGCAAGAATGGCAGGTCTTCGCACAACTTCACCCGGGAAACAACACGGGTCTAGACAGTCTTGACATGTTGGGGAAACGAGATTTTGACGTACAACATAATT